>JAJJWW010012834.1:0-35890 GCA_023531295.1 Papaver armeniacum | reverse complement strand
GACACCGAATAACCCTCATTTAACCCAACCCTAAACCGAGAGAGAGTTTTTTCTTTCTCTTCTATCACTCATTTCTCACCCGAATCAGAGAGAAGAGCCATGACCGCCGCCGAGTGAAACCGAGAGAAGAGAGTGATCGATGATGGTTTGGGGCCGAAAATCAAGTTAAAAACAGAGATGAGTTCGAATTGATTGTGTAGCTGTTGAATTGAGAGAGAAAAGCAATCAAAATCGAGGCCCGAGAAAATTAGGGTTTGATGTTGCGGTGATCGATTCAAGCCACTCGTTGAGATGGATCGATGGGTGTTGTTCCAAGGAGGCTCTAGAAGATGGGTTCGACTTGATTTAGAAATTAGCAGTGGCGATGAGAAAGCTCGGATACAAAGATGGGTTTACCGGTTGAAATCGAGAAGCAATGAAGAAATCGAAACCAAGAAAATGTATGAATCGAGTAAGGGTTTGAGAAGATATCGAGATTTACAGAAATGAGGTATGCGTTTGATGATTGAAGAGGTGAAGTTGTTGTTGATATCAAAGATGGAGTCCGGGGTTGATTCAAGGATTTGGTAAGTGAAAAATGAATGTGGTTCCGTGTTGACAAGATTTCGTGAGAAGAAGAACACATACATGAGAGCAGCAAAGGTGCCGTTGATAGGGTCTGGTCAATGAACCAGACGAGAAAAGTGAGATGGGTTGGTTTGAATGAGTTGTTGTTGCTTTCTGTTTGAGGTTGTGATGAAATGGGTTAGAAGATGAAGCCATGAAAGTTCAGGAAGATTGAATCGAGTACGTAGCGGTGAAGATCAATGGAAATGAATCATCAGAAGATTGAGAGGAGATTAAATAGGTTTTGTCCGATGTTATGGTTCACCAGAGTTCAATAGATAATTGAGGTAGCAGTTGAAGAAAGTTGTCAAAATGGGTTTGTCATGAGTAAGATAATAGAGATAAAAGAGATGTTGTTGCCGATTCCCCGGACAGAAGAAGTGTTTTGATGCAATGGAGTTTGAAGTCTATGGGTTTAATGGAGTTTTGAAGTAGAAAGAGAATGAAGCCGAATTGGAAGATTGAAGCAATGCCGAAATGGAGTAAATCTTAGATGTATGTGTAAGACTCTTACTTAAATTGGGCGTAATGAGGCCAAATTTGGCCCAGGAAAGCCTCTAAATAAACGAAACTCTGCTGGTTTTCCCGCACCGGCGAGTCAACTCGGCGATGACCGATCCGAGCCGATCCAACTCTACCGAGTAAGACAATCCTGTTCGATTAATCACCTGACTCGCTAGCTGACCCTAGTAGCTAACTCCTCTTTCGCCTTGACCGTTGACTAACGGTTGACAGTTGACCGTTAGTCCTAACGGTGGACCGACGGAATATTCCGTCAAGATTCAGTGGACCGTAGGCGACTATTCCTTGCCAAATTCCGCCATAATACCAGTTTTCCGGCGAGCCAAAAATTCCGAATTTTCTCAGGGACTTCTCTCATGGGTGTGAAGACTTGGACTTGAATTGATGGAAAATTTGGGTCAAATTTGGAAAGAGAAGATGAAAGATGAGAAAAACTTGAATTTGGAAATTGAATTGCTAAAGGAAAGGGGTTCTATTCCTTGGAAGATTTGGAGAATATTGAAGCCTATAAATAGAGAAATTCTCTACATCTTTTAGACACCTCTCTACACACACAACACTTGTGTTTTTGCTTGCTTTTTGAAAATTCTTCTTTTAATTATTTGTGTGAACTTTAAAAAAATTCTCCTTTTAATTATTATTTGTGTGAATTTCAAAAACATGAGTAGCTAATTTTATTATTGATTGAGGATGAATTCCTAGTTCTTAATATATGATTTGAGTTTTGTTTCAATTTTATCTTGAGGTTTTTCACATGATTATCGATTGTTGTTACTAATAGGAATGTTTATTCATTCATGATTGATTGATAGATTGTTTGGAGTGCACGCTAAATTGATTTGTTAATTTGATCTAAAGCTAGTGAAAGTTAGGAGATAAGTAATCGTTTCTTGACTCTTTACATAAGTAGCAAACACGAGACCTTGCGGAGGGATTCCGTGGAGCAATTGTGTGTGAAAACAACGTTAGCAAGTAGACCTTGATCTAAGAGTCTAACTACTAATATTGACCTAATAAGTTCATAAATCTTAATGCGTTTATTTAAATTACATCTAGAGTGATCTACTACTAAGTGGTTTGGTAAATAGAACCCGTAGTCGAGAACTTCCGTATCCTGGGATACAAGGGATTTAGGGGTTTAGCACCGATCTAGTCGCTTTACCTACTTGGTGGTAATTTGTGACTAATAACAAGTAGAAAAGAACATAATTTTAATTATTGTTTTGCAAACGAAGAATGATTCCTTGATCTTGTCTCTCTTATTGATTTCAACTTTACCTTTTAATTGCTTTGTTTATTTTCTTTTGCTTTATACATCCCCCTTTGTGTGACAATTTTTACAACTAGAATCTCTTGCTCCTCGTGGGAACCAACTTGACTTCCATTATATTATTTTTAATTGAGTGGAAATAGGATATTAATTTGATTGCACCTACGACACGCATCAGGAATCATCCTGGCCAAGGGCGCACCGAGAGAAGCAAGTACTGAATGCACTGGATCACCTCATCAGGCCTTGGCACGAGGAAAGAGGAACGGAGACAGCTCGAGAAGTCGACATAAAGGAGAAAATCTTTGATGTGATACTCACCGAGTTCGAGGACAATTAATGCACTGACAGGGTTGGTGAAGAGATAAGAGAAGCTCGTCCGAAGCAAGATTCGTCCAAGAATCTGAAGGGCGACACCGATCACCTCCACCGAACGAACGACATCGGGTGATGACACCACTCGGCTAGATGATTCGACTCGAGGATAAGGAGAGATCGACCGAAGCACCAACAAGTCGCCCGAGAAGAACATCCAGGAAGCTAGACCAGGCTCAACACCGTAATATCGATGTATCACTACCCTAGCCTATAAATAGAGATCGTGTAGGAAGATAGAGGAGGATTTTTTGGGAGAGAAAGAGAGAGAAGCTATAGAAGCAAAGGTTGAGTGTATGGTAGAGAGATCATTGTTGAGTATATTGGATCCTTGTAACCTTGTGTGAAGTAATAAGATCACCCCTAACCCCGTGGACGTAGGTAATCATGCCGAACCACGTACATCTTGTGTTCTTCTATGTCTTTTTGTTGATTTACTTAACATAGATCTTTGGATGTAGTAGTAGGATTTTCTTACATCTACAATCAGCTAGAGAAACAATGCATGTAGGAATGCATGGAGCCTCATCTTCATCGTAACAATATATTGCAGAAAGAATAAAATTGGATCCTTGAGATGATTAACATGCTGGAAAATTTTGGATAGCAGTGGCATGAATATTAATTTTGGAATGAACTAGGGTCACAAGGAGAACGTACAGGTAGCAAAAAGTTTGCATCTTACATTTATGGTGAAGGCTGCTTTGGAATCAAAAGGGAGGTGGAGTTCCAAGTATATGCTCTAGGGAAGGCTGTCAACATTAATTGAATATGGTGTCAATTTCCAAGGAGGTAAAAAGAATGAACATGAGAGAGTCTTCACGGCATATGTGATGGAGCCATCTTTTGGTATTCGGCGAATAATTTACTGCGTCTATGAGCATATTCATTCTACACGAGGCCGAACAAAGCAGGGGATGAACACTTGAATGTGTTTCGTTTCCTCCCTGTTGGTAGCTCCCACCAAGTGCACTGTCTTTCCACTTGTTCAGAAGCCAGAATTCAAGGCAGTAGCCGAACAAATCTCAAAATCACTAACCGCTGTTGATCTATGTATCAAATCAAGAGGAACACCAGCTCTCTTGGATCATAGTAACCATACCATTAATGGGCAGCGTGGCATGAATAGTAATTTTGAAATGAATCAGGGTGCATGACAAGGAGAATTGACGTATGCATGTAAGCAAAAAAAGTCTCTCGAATATTAATTTCACACACAGAGTCAGGTGAGTGCTTTGACTTGACTACTCCTAGAGAATAATAGTACTCCATTACTAAAGGACGGGGTGTTGCCCAAAACTCTAGAGGACTAGAGATAATAAAAGACAGATAGGTACAGATCATCATGATCAAGACTTTGATGTTACAGTACTTCACATTAGCAGTTTTTGTTTTCTAAGGAAATGTGTGCAGAGAATACGAATGGAGAGAGTAAAAACAGACGCACTTCATTTTTAATGCCTTCGATATGCATCACATGTAAGCTTTAAGAGCTCAGTCACTGTCACCTGCCCAAAGCTGTTTCCTCTCAGCTTCCAACCCCTTGATGATGATGTGGTGTAACCCACTACTTCATTTTTGCAGTAAAACTATTTAATATTCCAACTTAATAACTTTCACCTAACAAATTGCAGGATATAGTAAGTTATTAGGTAAATTGTTAGGTGCCTATATGTTTACAGTCTTTGCACAAGTTTGCTATCCTGTTTAGGAAGTTTTGCAGCAGCAGGAGTTTCTGTTTTTACATATATATGGATTAGAAAAACACATTGTTCAACTCATTTTCTTAGCTACTAAGTATTTACACATCTCCTCTGAAATATAGATGAAGTATTTTCTTAGCTACTAACTAAATACCCACTTCATTTCTTATTCCTTCCCCGTGTAATCTTTAACAGCTTAGTTAATGTAATCCCACCTGCCCAAAACTGCTTCCGCCTGTTCTCAAGTTCCAACACCAGATGTGGTGTAGCCCACTGCTTTACTCTGCAGTAAAAAAGTATTTATTAATCCAGCTTAATAATAACTTTCACCTAACAAATTGCAGGATATAGTAAGTTATTAGGTAACTTTTTTACAGTCTTTGCACAAGTTTGCTATCCTAGTAGTCTGTCTAGGAAATATTGCAGCAGCACCAGGAGTACATTATTCAACTCATTTTCTTAGCTGCTAAGTATTTGCACATCTCTTCTTCTGAAATATAATAAAATCAGGGTTTTCTCCAACTTTGAGTTTGCTGGTAATTTCTTTGTGTTCTTAGGTTTAGACTCATAGATCTTATTTGCTGTACTCCTTGATCATCTCAAGGCAGAGAAAGTAAAAATGAAGAAGAAGGGGATAAACAAGCACATTAAGAGGGTGATAGTGGGGGTGGTGACCCCATCCTTGTTTTTGATGTTTTCATTGTAGCCCTCTTTCTAATTCCTGATGATTATCTAGGAGATGACCTTAGAAGTTTTCGACAAGGGGTTCAGGACGAGTTTGATTCAATTACTGGTGGCAGATTCAATCGGGTACGCGGTTCAGAAGGTCTGAAGGATGCTGAAGGAGTTACTGTAGTACGTGGTTCAGAAGGTGAAGCTGATGCTACTACATTGCTAGAAGATGCTGAAGGTGTTATAAGATTGTTTGAAAATCAGACTGAACAGCATTCTAACTCAACAGCATTTGTTGATTATGTGAAAGCCTTGGTGAGAGTTGGTAGGCTTGACAACAGTGAATTGTTTAAGACAGTACTAGAAAAGGTAATTGTTAATTACTTGCTGTAATTTTGTAATGGTCGTTGTAATTTCTGGATTCTTTATCATGTTAAAACTGATTAGAGGCTTAATGTTTTCCAAGAAAAAAAATTTGGGTCATAGGAAAATTTCGCCCTATTGTTAGCCATTAAAAGATTCACAGACTGGGTTGAATTGATTGTAGCATTTGCTTTAGAATTCATGTTGTGCACCAATCTTTGCCTGGCATACATTTTGAAAATCTTCCAAGATTCATCACTTCGCATTTTGAAGAAATTGTGGGCTTCCTGATTTAGTAAGCCTTGTTCACATGTATCAATTACAATGGCAGAAGATAGATTTTCACATTTTGTTATCTACAAGTTTATAGAAATGCCAATTTGTATGCAGTGTTGGTTTGGGTTTCGGTTTTGGCTTTGGTTTGTGTATCAATTTTTGCTGGTGATCGAGTCTCCGTTGCTATCTTACAATGATAATGTTAAGGTTTATCTGGGGCTTGTAATTGTTTGTGTTAACAATGCTATGTTTTCAGGTACATCCAGTGCCTCGACGGAGCAAGATCCTGTTTATCTTGGAACTGCTAGGGCTCCTTTTCACATGGTGATGGTAGACCAAGGGATATCCAAAGAGAAGTTATTTGGTGCTTTCGTCAACCTTATACTGGCAATCCTCCTTCTTGGAGCAATTTTAGGAAAAGGCAATCTTCTCAAAGGTATTACTTATGGTGCTTTACAATGAATAGGAGTATTTTTTAAGATGTTTAGGCGAAATTCTAAAGCTTGCTTTGATTTGTTTTTTGTTCAGTTTTTGATTAAATCAGGAGATCCAACCCAGCACATCCACTACGAAATTTAATGATGTTAAGGGAGTTGATGAGGCCAAAGCTGAGCTTGAAGAAATTGTCCTGTATCTTCGTGATCCCAAGGTAAATGAAATTTAATGTGTCAGAGCGTACAAATGCTCGTTACAGATCCCATTATTAACTGCTGATCCAATTATGATTTGAGAACATGAATCTTGTTTCTCATTTCCGCATGTATGTTGAGAGAGTTGCACATGTTATGCCAAATTTCCGAGACTGTTACAGGATACTGTTTTTTCCTGTTACTGTAACAAAATGTGGAGACTTGGCTCAACTTTGCTTGTAGTACAGATTATGTTCATGTTGCATGCACCAAACTACATTCAAGGTTTCCCCAATGTATCAACTTTACTTATCCGGTCATTGGGTTGAGTTGTCTTAACATTATGTTTTTATTGTTTCAGCGGTTCACAAGTCTAGGAGGTAAGCTTCCTAAGGGGGTGTTGCTTTCTGGTCCACCTGGGACAGGTAAAACAATGTTAGCAAGAGCCATTGCAGGAGAAGCAGGAGTACCATTCTTTACCAAAAGCGGGAGTGAGTTTGAGGAAATGCTTGTTGGTGTGGGTGCAAGAAGAGTAGGGATCTATTTGCTGCAGCAAAGAAGCGGTGTCCATGTATTATTTTCATTGATGAGATAGATACATTTGGAGGCGCCGTGATGATTTGAAACGTTCGCAGCCTACCTTAAATCAGTTTCTTGTCGAGCTTGATGGCTTTAAACAAAATGACGGAATTATTGTGATTGCTGCAACCAACTTCCCCAACTCTTTGGATAAAGCACTTATTAGACCTGGCCGTTTTGATCGTAACATTGTTGTTCCCAATCCAGATGTTGAAGGACGGAGACAGATAATGGAATCTCACATGTCAAAGGTAATCTCACATGATTGAATAAAGGCTAGGCTTAATATCTGATACTGAAATGTTTAAAATATACAGCCCTATTGCAATGTCTAGTTACATGACAACTATGTCACTTACTTGTGCATTTTTCTGACCGGCTATACAAATTGACAGGTTCCCAAAGGAGGAGATGTTGATCTAACTATTATTGCCAAAGGGACACCTGGGTTCTCAGGTGCAGATCTTGCAAATATGGTGAACGTTGCAGCTCTCAAAGCCGCCAAGGATGGTGCTAAAGCAGTGAGCATGACTGACTTGGAATATGCAAAGGATAAGATTATAATGGGTAGTGAACGCAAATCAGCTGTGATTTCTGACGAAACCCGAAAATTAACAGCTTTTCATGAAGGTGGTCATGCTTTAGTGGCCATCCACACAGATGGGGCTCATCCAGTTCACAAAGCAACAATAGTTCCACGAGGAATGTCTGCTGGAATGGTAACTCAACTGCCTGACAAAGATGAGACTACTGTTTCTCGCAAGCAAATGCTTGCCAGATTAGATGTTTGCATGGGCGGGCGAGTAGCGGAGGAACTTATATTTGGAGTTAATGAAGTCACTGCGGGTGCATATTCAGATTTCCAACAAGCAACATCTTTAGCCAGAAAGATGGTGACAAAATATGGAATGAGCGAAAAAGTTGGGTTCGTCATTCACAATTATGATGATGATGGCAAGAGTATGAGCACTAAAACTAGACTTCTTATCGAAAAGGAGGTGAAATGGTTCTTGGACAGGGCTTACAATAATGCGAAAACAATCCTGACTACTCACAGCATAGAACTCCACGCACTAGCTAATGCCCTGCTTCTGCAAGAAACACTCACAGGAAGTCAGATCAGTGATTTACTTGCCCGAGTCGATAAAAAGCAAATTCTGCCTTCTTCTGTGGATGCGTCTCAGCCTGTTTTGAATGATTCAAAGAAGAAAAATGGCAACCCAAAACGCGGTCTTCGCATTAAACGCCTAGGGTGAGCTCTAAGATGTTATCTTTCTCTACTCTTAGTATATTTATTTTCAACTGTTAGTCTCTTTTCCCTCCTTGAGTCCTTAACAGGTTTCACCTTTGGGGTTAGGCTTTGAAACTTTTACATTTTGCTTGTTTCCTATTGAATTCCATTCATGTTGTCATGTTTGCGTAAATTCAGAGGCGAACAAGGGGCGCAGGAATATTTAATGTCAGTAACCTTATAATTTACAGTAGAATGAATTAAGAAATGAAAATTTGCTCATGTTGAATTGAACCTGAAGATGATACTTTCACAATCGATAGAACCAAAAGCTGAGATTGAGATAGTCTATCGATGGTGTTGAATGTACAAACTTGGTTGAATAGAAAAGTTCCTGGAAATTGCATGCCAGATAGTGTTGAATGTACAATCAATGTCTCGATTTATCTGACCGCAAATTGCAAATAGGCACATGTTGGAGTTCCTGGAAATTGCTAGATAGTGAATATGAACGATGTCTCACTTTGGCTGACCGCATTGTTGGACTAAATTGAAAGGTGATAGTTTGCTGATGATTATTACTAAGCGCACAGCCACAAGCTGCGATTGAGATATTATTGATAGCGTAAAATGTCCCAACTTGGCTGGATTGAAGTTCCTAGAAATTGCCTGATAGTGATAATTTCTTGTCGGACTATATATGATTAATGGGACCATTTCTGTAGTCATTTTTCTCAATGGGTCCTTCGTTCATGAAAATAACAAGGTTTTTAATCAATGTGTTCATTTCATGTGTTCCAAAATCTGGCTAAAAGTTCCCCACTAGGAAATAGATGGCTTGACGCCTTGACTGTCTCTTGTTTGGATTTAAGTGATGAAAGTTATTTATGTAAGACTATATATAGTCTTGAATGGATTATTTATTTATTTTTGTAATGAAGCATGTGTATCTATAACTTGGGAATTGAATGGTCATTGCCACCAGCAAACAATTGACTGTCAAGTGGATCTATCACTTGTGTTTCGCCATACAAGAAAACTGCCAATTTACACACAACGTGGGGGAATGCCATCCTCCAACAGGCTTGTTGTTTATTATTCAGCAGATTTCACTATCATGTTAGGTTTAAACAGTTGGAAGCCCTCCTTTAAATTTGGGGAGTTTGATCGAGTTAACACTCTTGTTGCTACGTCGATATTTTTATTTCCTTATAGCCGCCAAAATTGTATGAAAAAAGCGAGGGTTGTTGGTAGGGAGTAAAATGTTGGCTTAGGAGGTAGGACTACCCGAAATTTATAGGCATTTTTTTGGTACGAGAGGCGACATTGAGATGGTACTCAAGTTGTAAATTTATGATTTTTTTTTTTTTTTTTTTGGCCCAAGTATAAAGCCATGATTTTAAGTGTCAAAAGCAATAAGAGGATTTTTTTTCCACTTTGCCAGAAATTTTCTCAAACAAGCACAATGGTCGTCCCAGGGGTCTCTACTCTTTTGTTCGTTCCAAAAAGGAAGAATCTGTTTGCTAAAAGATACAAATAAGAATTCTTGGGCTTGAACAAGTTACAATTGGTGTTAGATCCATGGAAGTAAAAATAGAACCATTTTTTGGGGACCATGGTGTTTTTTGTGACCATGGTTCTATTTTCAGTAAGACATTTAGAAGTAAATCTAGGTCACCCCTTATCTAGATATTTCTATTAATACCTAAATTACCTTCCTGATTAATTTTGGGTAATGATTAGTTATAGTTAATAATAGTTAGTGACCCTGGACCTTGTAATTGCTAGTAGTATTTAGGGGCCACAACTAACCGTTGTACTAACCTATCAAAAAAATAAAATAATACTCCCTCCGTTACTTTTTAATGGTAGCTTTACATAAATAAACGTTCAAAAAATGTGCCGTTTCCAATAGGGAAAGTCAAATGTTACTTTAATTTTTGGGACCACTTTTCTTTAACTTCTTTTGATGACAAGTGTTATGTGGACCATTTCAATTACTTCTTCTACCGACAATGTCATGTGGGGACCATCTCACTTCACTTCTTTTATCGATGTCATGTCTAGAGGACCACTTTCAATGATTAGTTCTCATAATTTCCTTAATTTTCTCAAAAAATAAAACTGGCCTATTAAAAAGTAACGGAGGGAGTAGTTAGTGCAATGATTAGTGAAATGATTAAGTTAAAGATAATTAGTGAGATTAAAAAATCATATGGATTTTTTTTAAAAAAGAAGTAGAATTATTGAGAGAGTAAAGTTAGAGAAGATGAAGAAGTAAAACATGAGGGATTGATCTCCCACTGTGGTCGCCAATTGCTTGAGGGTGAAAACGGTTTCTGCTGATTTTGATAATTTCGGGTGTGTGGGTGAGAAACGAATTTAAACCCTAAACAATGTACTGCAAGGGAGTACTTTAGATTTGAGAGATCAATCATGCAAATCCTACTAAAACCAAGAAATGGTGGTTCCAGACTTGCTTGATCACAAAGTGAAGGAGAAGGGTTGGTTTTGGTGAGGGTAGCGAAGAAAGTGTTGAGACCAGAATAGTTGATTCTGGAAGAGTAGTTGTTTTACGACTTGTATTAGAAAGTGGGAAGCTCACAGATGGAGAGCTAGCAAATGTTTTCTGAGTGTTGTATGCTCCCGACATGAACTTGTTGTTCTAAGGGAAATAGGTAATGCCTATTTATACAAGTCGAAGTGAAACGCTATGGTCTCATTAAGAAACGAAAAACGGGTGAGTAAATGGGAGGAGGTGGTAATCGGTAATGCCTGGAATTGATGTTCCATAAAATAAAGCGTTTCACTATTACTCCCTGTATTTACTAACCGCCTCATCCTTATGACACTTTCTTATAACGGGCGTAGTGTACGCCACACGCTGTAAACCGCCAAATCAATACCCAGTGAGCATCCCCCAGTTTGTGACATGCGTTGATGTCTCGAGTGTTTTCGTGGAAAACATGTAGCACGTTGTTGTTGTCCCATGAGTTGAGCTTGGGAGACTTGTCGTCCTGGTGGTGACCTTAAATGATTTAGATTTTGCATCTTAAGAGGAAAGATATTCGTTGATTATTGAAACCCTTTGTTTGGTAGCCGGTGGCATGAAAGCATGATCAGTATGGCTTAGTTTAGGCGCCACCAAAATTTAGGGTTTTGGCTTTGTTTAGGTGCGACTAAATTAGGGCCAAAGGTTTCCATGCGTTAGCTGGTAACCTTGGACGACTAAGATCTGCACCTTAGATGAAAAAGTGGCAATTGATTGTTGCAGGCCTTCGTTTTGTAGCCGCATAGGGAAGGACGGTATTGTTTTGGCGCGGCAAGGCGGTTGGCATGCCATTGGTGGTATGGTATGCCTTGGCGCGGTTTGGCTTGGCCAAAACTAGGGTTTGGGGCCAAAGGTTACCATGCGTTGTTTGGCGACCTTGGACGGCTAGGATTTGCATCTAGGATGGAAGGGTGGTCGTTGATCGTCGCACGTCTTCGTTTTGGTAGCCACAATAGGGAAGGATGCATGGCATGGCATGGCGTGGCAAGGCGGTTGGCATGCCATTGGCACATGTGGCATGCCTTAGCGCAGTTTGGCGTGGTCAAAACTAGGGTTTTGGGCCAAAGGTTACCATGCGTTGTTTGGCGACCTTTGACGACTAGGATTTGCATCTAGGATGGAAGGGTGGTCGTTGATCGTCGAACGCCTTCGTTTTGGTAGCCGCATGGGGTATGCCGGAATGGTGGGGCCAAGGCAAAATGGCGCGGATGGCTTGGCATAGTGGGGCCAAGGGTTTGGCACGGACGGCTTGGCATGGTGGGGCCAAGGGTTTGGCATGCCATTAGCGCATGGTGCGGCTAGCATGGTTGGGGCCAAGGCAAGGTGTGGTTGGCATGGTGGGGCCAAGGGTTTGGTATGTCATTGGCGCATGGTGCGGCTAACATGGTTGGCATGCCTTGGCGCGGTAGACGCAGCTGGCATGGTTTCCATTAGTGCGGCTGGCATGGTTGGCATGCCTTTAGCGCATGGTGCGTGCTAGCATGGTTGGCATGCCTTAGCGTGGAGATGTGGCTGGCATGGTTTGCCATTGACACAGTGGTGCGGCTGGCATGGTTGGCATTCCTTGGAGCGATAGCATGGGAGTTAGGGTTTGGCATAGATGATGTCGGTCAATGTTAAGGGTTACAAGTGGGAACATGACCCAAGTAAAAAAAGGTACCTTGTGAATTTTTGCGTAGGCATGCCTGGTCGATTCAATAAATGTGCTAATGGTCATAGTGACGTTATGTCATGAAGCAGTTTTACGATTTTAACCCTAAGCTAAAACCACCATCAAAATTAAGTCCCCTGGTTAGCTCGAAACGGGAGCATCGTTGCGAGGTAAGCATAAGATGGTGACAGGCCAGGATAAAATCGAAACAACAAGTCGTGAAAAGAGGGCCAGGAAGGTCCGACTAACCTTTTTCGAGAGGTAAGGAGAGTTCATGATCCCCTTGTTTGGCAGCCTTGCATAGATTCTATTTGTGATGTAGACCGTGAAGAGGTGAGATGAAGATCGTCGGCTTAGTCTGGATATGCATCATCTTGGCCGGGTTAGGGAACATCATGACGCTGGCTCGGCGAGTTGTTAATGTTGACGCGGCAATTCATGGCGCGGACGACTTGGCGTAGTGGGGCCAAAGCATGGTGCGCATGGTGGTACAAGGCATGACACGATTTGGTGAGGCAAGCATAGTGCAGACGGCCTGGACCAGTAGCGGCTTGTATTTGGGGGCATGGTTGTCTCTTTTCCTTACGTGACTCACATAGGAAGTTCTTTCCTTATTCAAAACCCCGCAAGTGTTATGCCCGTAGAAAGGGGGCGTTATTCCTTCCTCATGTCACCTTGTCGGTTTTGTTTTTTACAAGTCTCGGTGCTGGCGGCAGAGAAGTAACGATGAGTGCAAGCGTGTCTTAAACATGTACTTCCACGTTTTCTCACCAAACCCTAATTTACCTCACGTGGTTATAAGAGATGATCTTGAATCCTTCGTTTTCACAGTCGTTACGAAATCATGTCTATCCTATATCCTTTCTCTAGTTTTGTAGCGCATAATGGGACCTTCCAAGGACAGACATGTCTCCAATTTTTCGTGGAAGAACTTTGGAATCGACGAAAACCAGTCTTCTTATCATGGGGAGGCGTTGAATAGAATTGAATCTCTGTTTCGTGGAGCTGGCAAAATCATTCGGGACATACCTTTGGGGGGAGAATGGGAAGGCGGCGAAGCATCCCAGTGCGTTGGGAGGATTTGGTGCAACAAAACCTCTTCACGGCCCACTGTTAGGACGGGATAGTTTGCTTCTCAGTTGAAACGGCAGAAGGTCGAGCTTGTGAAACTTTAAGGGGAAAATTAACGTAGCTCCCCTGTCCAGGACGGTGTCATAACCCTTGATTCTGATGAATCGGGAAATTCTCCTCGAAAGGTCGTTGAGAAGACTTCCGAGGAAGATGATGATGTTGCGGTTGATGAAACTCGAAACAACTTTTGGAGAAGAGGGCGAAACCGTCATTTCGGCGGCATTGGAGAAGTCGTGGTGGCATATGTTGGATTAATTGCCGAGGCGGATGTCGGTAAAAATACGGATGATGTTGCTGCTGAGACGACTTCCGGGTGGGATGCTGAGGCTGCTATTGCTGATGTAGCTTCCGGATTGTTGGGGAAAGTGTTTGAAAAAGCTCTGACCGAGGCATTGGCAATTCACACATTAACTTTCTATGACTAGCTTCTTCTTCTACATTGTTTCCATTCGTCGCTTAGTTGTTCTGATGTTTTGCAGACTTGTTTTTTCTTTACCTTCCTTGTATTCATGGCGAAGTTAGGGTTTCTTCAATTTGCATCCTGCTTGCGGTTTCTATTTTTGAATAAAACTTCTCATTTTTTATTTTTATTTTTGAAAGACCCAAGCCTTCCCTTGGAATGGGTTGGTGTTTTTGGTTGTGATTGGATGGTTAAATGGCTTCTCAATGATTTAGGAATTATTTGGTGTATTTTTCTGAGATTTGGAAAACTCATTCGGAAAGAAATGTATGCCTTTTGAATAAAAACTAAACCCTAAAGAAGAATACAAACGGTGCATTCATCTTGGGGAGATACAAATATTTTGGGGGGAGGAAGAATTTCTAAAGGAAATACTAAAAGGAGAGTGGCTGGAAGAGGGTAGTACAGCGTTTTAAGGATTGAAAAGCTTGAGCCATCGCGAGTGAACTATCACACCTCCCAGCTTGTATGTGTTGATGAGCTTCCAATAACCTCCCAAAAGGACGTCTGCCACCAGATATGGCTCGTCTTCTTTTTCCTTGGGTAACCGGTCGAACAGCTTATCTTTACCGTCACCTTCCCAACTTGAAATGAGTTCACTTTGACCACCATATCTCCGATTTGAATCAAGTTCGGTGTTGTGTAACCTTTGAATCTTGAATCTTGGTCTGCTCGTTTGATGGCAGCTTCCAAATTCTTTGCAAAGCGTTTGAATAGACCAGCGCCCCATTCACATCTCTCGACGGCGTCCGCTCCAGTAGTCGCGCTAAGTCCCCATGACAGAATAGGGGATGAAATGACTGGTTATAGAGAAGATCGTTAGGCCAAACTTACTTGCGTTCGGAATCCATGAGTTAGCGCCAACAGGTCATCTCCAGGTGTCCGGGTTTCATCGGTAACTCGTCGATGTGGAAGCAAGTGAGACGGTTTGTTGGAGATTCTTTCGGGCGTTGACATCGATAAAGGGGATGTTCCCAATTTCGCCTTGTTGTCGAGTACCCATAAGTGCCCCAATAACATGTCGTAACCCAGTTCTTTGACAATGTGGAATTTTCTATGCGTTATAGTGTCTCCATCTTGATCTCGAGGTTAATGTAGCCGTACGCGTTCAAGGCTTCCCCTTCCGGGTTCTTAATCACATAAGGGGAATGGGTAGCCTCTTGTTTAAGAAATCCCTGCGGCTTCGAGTCTTGAAAGTAACAATGTTGAAGTCGAGGCCATGTCGATTAGCGTGTTGTCGAATTCAATACCTATTAAATAGGGCGCGGTGTAGTCCCCAGTTGTCCTTTTCGATTTCGCTCGCTGGGAGAGCTAGGGATCTTGGCGTGTCTTCCGTGGAGACAAAAAGTCGTCTGCCCGACACGAGACGATTGAGAGATGTGAAGATATCTTGGCGCTGCACCTTGGAAAGGTAGAGAATTTCGCATACATGCTGCATCATGGATCGCACAGTCTCATGCACGGAGTCCCTGGAGACTCCAAAATTCCTCGTCGGAAGTGGGTCTCGATGTACTCCCTAATTTCCTAGTTGAAGTTCCCATGCTTCTATCGTTTCTTTGAAGATATGTTTCAGTTTGTTGCAATCACTTGGGTGGTGAATAAATCTGTGGTAGTGGAAGTATTTGGGGTTTTCCATCTCATCCTCAGTCGGTGGGCGTCTGGGAGATGGTAGTCTGATAACATCATCTTGTATCCATGCTTCTAAGAGATCAATCACCTCCTCAATGGGAAACGGGAAATCCAAGGTCTTTCCTTCAGCTTCGTGATGACGCATGGGATATTTAGCGGCGTCCTTCCGTGGCGGAGTTGTTCGTCGTGCTGGTGCTTTGCTTTTAGGCTGTTGGTCTACAGCTAAGGCCATCATTTTTTCTCCATCGTTTACTACGCTCACATATGAGGGACCAGCGTTGAACGCTTGTTGATGAAATGTCTATTCCCGCGAGTTTCGCGCACGTCTTCGGCTCTAGTTGGTCTAGCTCTTTCTAATAATGCTAGTGTTGTCGTTTTTGATCGCCTGGAAGCCTCATGGAGCTCGAAGAATGTCTGGAAACACAGGTTCTCTAGAAAGGCACGGTAAATGGGAGCCATACCGTTGATGCATGAATTCACCAGTTGTTACTCGGTCACGTTTGAGTCAATGACAGTCTAGTGCTTGAACCCTAAATCTCTTAACAATATCCTTTGTATATTCGTTGTCCCATTGTTACATCCTTCCTAGGTCCGAGAAGGTAACTTGTTCAGACACAAAGAAGTACTTATTGTAAAATGCGGTAACCATGCCACCCTAGTTGTGGATGATGTTTGCTGCGATGTTGTTGTACCATGTGTACGCTCTTCCGGTAAGCGATTTCGAAAACTCCCTCAGACGAAGAACGCGATTGTATTCATTTTCGCCTAGGGACTCCAAGAAGCGAGAGACATGATCACGTGAATTTTCGGTGCCATCGTACAGGGTGAATTGAGGAAAGTAGTATCCTCTTAGAAGAGAAATTCTTTGTATTTCAGATGGGTAAGGAGGTTGATGCTGATGCATGTCTATTTCATCATTCTTGATTCGATTCTGGAGAAGTTGCTCCATATCCTCTCCTGTAACAAAATTGTACGGGTGACTTCTTTCCAATGGGATTCTGGCACGAATCTCTTCGTCCGCGGAGACGCGTTTCACCGAGGTGCTAGCGTCGGGGGTGTTGGAGGTGTTTCTAAACGTCTATAGAGGGCGTGACTCACGCGGAGCCGCTCTGTCGGGGTTTTGAAAAACACAAGTACTTCTTTCTCGAGTCGAAAGCATATCCGTCTTGGCTCTAGAGAGAACTCCGTCCGCTCCATCAAATCAGCGATGGTGATACGGGGTCGGCTTCCTCTGGTTCCTCCGGTTTCTCGTCCTGTTGGTGGGGAAGTTAGAGTCTTAGTGGCGGTTGGAGGCTCCATGCTTGACGAAGAGGTAGGAGCGGTAGCACAGCTCCGCCCCGGTGACCGGTGGCGTAGCGTCTCGAAGGAGCGTTGTGATCGCCAGATTAACAAGTTGCGCAGGGACAATAGATGCGGTAACGACTCTGGCCCTGGTGATCGGTGTGTGTTACACGAAGAAGTGCTTTAGATGTTCCGGGGCCGATGGGTGGCGTACATAGTGATGTTGTTAGAAGTAGCGTGCTAACACCTGGAGACGGATTCTGCGTTGGTGTTTTGGCACTGATCCCAGGATCCGAGTTCCACCATGTTGCGGTTGTAAGTGAAAGGTGATATCGGCAATTTGGAAATCGATATTGCAACCGAGAGATTGATCTCCCACTGTGGTCGCCAATTGCTTGAGGGTGAAAACGGTTTCTCCTGATTTTGATAATTTCGGGTTTGTGGGTGAGAAACGAATTTAAACCCTAAACAATGTACTGCAAGGGAGTACTTTAGATTTGAGAGATCAATCTGTACAAATCCGACCTAAACCAAGAAATGGTGGTTCCAGACTTGCTTCGGTCACAAAGTGAAGGAGAAGGGTTGGTTTTGGTGAGGGTAGCGAAAAAAGTGTTGAGACCAGAATAGTTGATTCTGGAAGAGTAGTTGTTTTACGACTTGTATTAGAAAGTCGGAAGCTCACAGATGGAGAGCTAGCAAATGTTTTCTGAGTGTTGTATGCTCCCCGACATGAACTTGTTGTTCGGTGGAAATAGGTAATGCCTATTTATACAAGTCGAAGTGAAACGTACTCTGGTCTCATTAAGAAACGAAAAAAACGGGTGAGTAAATGGGAGGAGGTGGTAATCGGTAACGCCGGGAATTGATATTCCATAAAAGAAAGAGTTTCACCATTACTCCTTGTATTTACTAACTGCCTAATCCTTATGACACTTTCTTATAATGTGCGTAGTGTACGCCGCACGTTGTAAACCGTCAAACCAATACCCAATGAGCATCCCCCAGTTTGTGACATGCGTTGATGTCTCGAGTGTTTTCGTGGAAAACATGTAGCACGTTGTTGTTTTCCAAACGAGTTGAGCTTGGGAGACTTACTCTACTCTAAGTGGTTCGACCTTCTCAGTCGAGATTTTACATCTTAATAGGAAAGATAGTCGTTGATTATTGCAACCCTTCGTTTGGTAGCCAGTGGCATGAAAGCATGATCAGTATGGCTTTAATATGGCTTAGTTTAGGCGCGGCCAAAAGTTAGGGTTTTGGCTTTGTTTAAGCGCGACTAAACTAGGGCCAAAGTTTGCCATGCGTTGGCTGGTAACCTTGGACGACTAAGATCTGCACCTTAGATGAAAAAGTGGCAGTTGATTGTTGCAGCCTTCGTTTTGGTAGCCGCATAGGGAAGGTCGGTATGGTGTGGCGCGACAAGGTGGTTGGCATGCCATTGGCACATGTGGTATGGTATGCCTTGGCGCGGTTTGGCGTGGCCAAAACTAGGAGTTTGGGCCAAAGGTTACCATGCGTTGTTTGGCGACCTTGGACGGCTAGGATTTGCGTCAAGGATGGACGGGTGGCTGTTGATCGTCGCACTCTTCATTTTGGTAGCCGCAATAGGGAAGGCCGGCATGGCATGGCACGGCAAGGCGGTTGGCATGCCATTGGCACATGTGGCATGCTCGGCGCTGGTTTGGCGTGGCCAAAACTAGGGTTTTATGCCAAAGGTTACCATGCGTTGTTTGGCGACCTTGGACGGCTAGGATTTGCATCTAGGATGGAAGGGTGTTCATTGATTGTCGCACGCCTTCGTTTTGGTAGCCGCATGGGGAAGGACGGCATGGTATGGCGCGGCAAGGCGGTTGCCATGCCATTGGCACATGTGGCATGGCATGCCTTGGCGCGGTTTGGCGTGGCCAAAACTAGGATTTTGGGACAAAGTTTACCATGCGTTTTTTGGCGACCTTGGGGGGCTAGGATTTGCATCTAGGATGGAAGGGTGGCCGTTGATCGTCGCACGGCTTCGTTTTGGTAGCCGCAATAGGGAAGGCCGGCACATGGCGCGACAAGGCGGTTGGCATGCCATTGGCACATGTGGAATGCCTTGGCGCCGTTTGGCGTGGCCAAAACTAGGGTTTTGGGACAGAGGTTACCATGCGTTGGTTGGCGACCTTGGACGGCTAGGATTTGCATCTAGGATGGAAGGGTGGTCGTTGATCAACGCACGCCTTCGTTTGGTAGCCGCATGGGGAAGGCCGGCATGGTGGGGCTAAGGCAAAATGGCGCGGATGGCTTGGCATAGTGGTGCCAAGGGTTTGGCACGGACGGCTTGGCATGGTGGGGCCAATAAAAGGTGCGGTTGGCTTGGCATGGTGGGGCCAAGGGTTTGGCATGCCATTGGCGCATGGTGCAGCTAGCATGGTTGGGTCCAAGGCAATGTGCGGTTGGCATGATGGGGCCACGGGTTTGGCATGCCATTGGCGCATGGCGCGGCTAACATGCATGGTTGGCATGCCTTGGCCCTGCGCTGTAGACGCTACCGGCATGGTTTGCCATTTGTGCTACCGGGCATGGTTGGCATGCCTTTGCGCATGGTGCGGCTAGCATGGTTGGCATGCCTTGGCGCAGAGATGTGGCTGGCATGGTTTGCCATTGGCACAGTGGTGCGGCTGGCATGGTTGGCATGCCTTGGCGCAGATATGTGGCTGGCATGGTTTGCCATTGGCATGGAAAGTGGCCGGGCATGGTTGACATGCCTCGCGCGAGCATGAGAATTAGGGTTTGGCATAGATGATGTCGGTCAATGTTAAGGATTCTGCCGTGGAACATGACCCATGTAAAAAAAAAAAAGGTACCCCGGTAATTCTTGCATAAGCATGCTAATAGATTCAATAAATGTGCTAATGGTCATAGTGACGTCATGTCAGTTGTACAGTTTTACGATTTTAACCCTAAGCTAAAAACCACCATCAACAGGAACATGTGGGGGTCTTTAATTATTCACCAATTATGGACATATTTCTATGCAAAACTTATCGTTTTGAGTGTTTTTTGTATTGTCGATTATGATTAATCGACCATGAAAATAAAGAATGTATGCAAACTCTAGGTTAATGTTCTACGTGGATCAAAAACAATCGGCCATACAAATGAAGAACATGTGTCGATTCTAAATTTATGTTCTTCATGGATTAAGAACATCAAGAACCATATTTTATATATGTGAAGAACATATGTTGATTCTTGCATGTTGATGTTCTTTATAGATCAAGAACATCAAAAAAAACAATGGTCGATGGATCTCGGACTCGGAAGTTTTCCTATATTTTGAAATTTTCAGATCCAAAGAAGGTCAAATTTTCAAAGTAACTTACACTAGTTAGTTAATGTGATCATTTTGAAGTAATTTATATACAAAAATTGAATTCAATTTTCCAAAAATATCTAACACGATTATATAATTACTAATTAAATTAGTCACAAGATAAATAGTTTTACAAACCTTTTTTTATTAAATTACTTCAAAATGATCACATTTTATCGGCGCCAGATTAGTTGGGTGAATGTCTTTTGGACAGGTACTTTTTTCGGAAAATGGGTCATTTGTCCAAAAAAATTTAAAACACGGTTCAAATGGACAAGTAAAAAAAAGTACGGGTGAAATAGCCAAAAAAAAATAGCAAGGATGAAACTGGATTCATCCTGGCTTATACTTAAAAAATAGCAAGGATGAAACTGGATGCATCCAGTGTAAAATAAAAATAAGAAAAAAATATTTGAAATTGGACAGATGAAATCAAGTTACATCCTGCCTATTTTTAAATTTTTGTCCATTTAAACAATATCTTTTTAATTTTTGTCTATTTAAACAGTATCAAAACCTAAGTGTCTTTTTCACCCAGGAATTGTTGATTTTGGTCTTTTTAACCAATTTTGTGTTTTTTTTAGGCTTCCCATTTTCTTGGCAATTAGCCGTACATAAATTCCTAGAATGATGTGTAAGGTCATACACATGCACCAAATAGAGCAAGACTGCAGCCTAGTTAGCAATTCGGAATTCGTAAAACGTACGGAACGGCAAACGTACGAGTATTATACGGTTTTGTAAAATTCAGATTCGGTCCAAGATTCGGTCAACGGGACGTGATTCGTCGATGGTGGAATGGCATACGTCGTGTATAATTCGATTTATAAATGTGAGTTCGGCTCTAAAAATTAGGTATCTATATATACTAAATAATTTATATTTATAAGGTCATAGACCAATTTTATGCATATGTGTGAGTGTTTATGGGTAAAAATCGTTTCTCGCCGATTTTGGTAAGTTTCGGTAGGTGAGTGAGAAACTGGTTCAAACCCTAAACAAATGTGCTGCACGTGAGCACTTTATAGATTCGAGAGATTAATGCATGCAAGTCCGGCTAAACCAAGAAATGGCCGTTCCAGACTTGCTTGGTCACAAAGTGGAGGAGAAGGGGTTGATTTGGGGAGGGAAGCAAAGAAAGGTGTTGAGACCCGAAATAGTTAGGGAGAGTAGTATCTCGACTTGTCGGGAAAGTGAAAGCTTAGGAAGCTTGCAAGAGATGAAAGCTTTTTGGAGAGCCCGCAGTTGCCTTTTCCGAGAGTGTAAAGTATTTTCTCCCGACCGAGACTTGTTGTCCGGTGGAAATAGGTAAGACCTATTTATACAAGTCGAGATTGAAACGCACCCCGGTCTCATGAAGGAAGAGAGTAAAGGTGAAATAATGAGAGGAGGTGGTAACCGCATGGTGTTAATGGGTGAAAACGTTTTCACCATTATTTCCTCATTTATTTGACCGCTTTATTCCTTTTCACGCTTTCTTAATGTGAGCGTAGTGTACGCCGCAAGCCGTGACCGCCAAACCAAAACCTTGGAAAGCATCCCGGTTGTGTTGATGTCTCGAGTGTTGGTTGCATATTGAGTGCAAGTGGTGTTGCTAGGGGCGCATGTGGCATGTGCCAATGACGTGTGTGGAATGCCTTGGTGGTAGGTTGCACGGTTTTGCAAGTTAGGCTACCAACGTGTGTTTGGCATGTGCCAATGGCATGTCTGAAATTCCTCGGTGGTAGGTTGCACTGGTTTGCAAGTTAGGCTACCAGCGTGTGTGTTTGGCATGTGCCAATGGCATGTGCTTTAATGCCTCCTTATGGTAGGTTGCACTGATTTCTGGCTAGGCTACCAGCGTGTGTGTTTGGCATGTGCCAATGGCATGTGAATGCCTTGGTGGTAGGTTGCACGGTTTGCAAGTTACGCTACCAGCTGCGTGCATGTTGGCATGTGCCAATGGCATGCGTGGCCGTTAGGGCCGTGGCCTTGGTAAGAAAAGCTACCATCAAGCATGTTGGCATGTGCCAATGGCATGCGCGGCTGTTAGGGCTGCGGCTTTGGTAGAAAAAAGCTACCAAATGAGCATGTTGGCATGTGCCAATGGCATGCGTGGCCCGTTAGGGCCGTGGCTTTGGTAAGAAAAGCTACCAATGAGCATGTTGGCATGTGCCAATGGCATGCGTGGCCGTTAGGTCGTGGCTTTGGTAAAAAAGCTACCAACAGCATGTTGGCATGTGCCAATGGCATGCGGGTCAGTTAGGGTAATGTGGCTTTGGTAAGAAAAGCTACCAACAGCATGTTGGCATGTGCCAATGGCATGCGTGGCGTTAGGGCCGTGGCTTTGGTAAGAAAAGCTACCAGCAGCATGTTGGCATGTGCCAATGGCATGTGGCGTTAGGGCCGTGGCTTTGGTAGAAAAAGCTACCAAATGAGCATGTTGGCATGTGCCAATGGCATGCGTGGGTCGTTAGGGCCGTGGCCTTGGTAGGAAAAGCTACCAATGAGCATGTTGGCATGTGCCAATGGCATGCGTGGTCGTTATAGGCCGTGGCCTTGGTAGGAAAATCTACCAGCGAGCATGTTGGCATGTGCCAAACGGCATGCGTGGTCTGAAATATGGCTTGTGGTACGTGTTGGCATGTGCCAATGGCACGACGCCTAGTTGCACGCTTTGCAATCCCTAGTTACTATATTTGGCATGCGCTAATGGCATAGCGGCTTTGAAATACGGTTTGTTGTACGCGTTGGCATGTGCCCAATGGCACGTCTGGCCATGTTGACCCTAGTTGTACGTTTTGTGAAGCCTAGGGCGCTATATTTGGTGTCGCCAATGGCATAGCGGCTTAGTTTGGCATGGTTGCCAATGAGTGCGATATGTAGTTTGGTTTTCGCGTCGGCCGCCATGGTGTGCAGTGTGCGGCTTGGTTTTGGCGTTGTTGTCATGGTGCGCGCAGCGCGTTTGGCTTGGCATTGTTGCCATGGTGCGCTTGATGTCGGATTGGTTTGGCATTGTTGCCATGGTGCGCAGCAGCGGCTTGTCGGCATTGTTGCCATGGTGCGCAGTGTCGCTTGGTTTGGCATTGTTGCCATGGTGTGCGCTTGGTTTGGAATTGTTGCCATGGTGCGTAGTGTGCGGCTTTGTTTTGGCATTGTTGCCATGGGTGCGCAGATGTGCGGCTTGGTTCGACATTGTTGCCATGGTGCGCTGATGTAAATACTCTTTAGTTAATGTGTTGGGTAACCTTAGGTCATTTAAAAAATTTATTTACACCCGAGTTAAATGCTCTTAGTTAATGTGTCATAGTAACACTAGGTCATGGGGTTTTACCGATTTTACCCCTTGTTTAAAAACCACCATCAACATTAAGTCCCCCGCTTAGCTCGGAATGGGGGCTTTGTTGCGAGGTAACCATAAGATGGTGACAAACTATCAGCAGCAAACCATAAAAGAGAATTGAGGAGGCTTGTCTGACCTTTATAAATAGGATTGGAATCCTTGCCTCTGGGAGTTTTGCACAAATCGGGAGGTTGGCACAATTGGTGGGGCCAGTGCAGCTTGGGCGACGTTGGGATGTTGGCGTGAGTCGGGAAACTGAGTGTGTTAGCTGGTGGGACCGGCGCAGGGTGTGGAAGCTGTGCGTGCTTGTGGGCGTGACTTGGGAAACTGAGCGTGCTAGCTGGTGGGACCTTCAAGCGCAAGTGTGCGTGCATGCAGGCGTGGCTTGGGAAACTGAGCGTGCTAGCTGGTGGGACCGGCGCAACTTTGGCGACATTGGGAGGTTGGGCGCCCTTACGCCTATGTATATAAAGTCCCTTTCTCCCATCTTGCACTTTCATCTTTTCATCCCTTCCTACCAGCGACAGTAGTCATAAAGAAGAACCACGACTTCCAAGTATGTCTTCCAAGATTTCCTTTTTATGTAAATGTAAACCCTAGGCGTTTTTCTTTGGCATATAATTTCCGGCGTGTCTCTTGTAAAATATTGTATGTATGCAACCAAGGGAAATACGCATATATTATTTGAACCCGTAGGAAAGTGCTCCATATATTATTTTGAACCCGAAGAAGGTTACTCAGACGCACTTGAGCCCGGGGGATAAAATACCGCGTATATAATTTTGAACCACAGAAGAAAATACTGTGCGATCGCGTGTGCAGTCTTGAACCCGTAGAAAATACTTGCACATGAATCCCGAAGAAGAAGAATACCGTATATATGCTCCATACGACTTGAACCCGCAGAAATATTGTATATATGATTTTCGGTCTGAAAGAAATATCACGCGTGCGATTTTGAAACCCGTAGAAAAATACTCCATATAATTTTGAACCCGAAGAAGGATACTGTAGGCATACTTGAACCCGTATAAAATACCGCGTATATAGTCTTGAAATCAAGAAAATACTGCGCGTATATAGTCTTGAACCCGAAGAAAATACTGCGTATATAGTCTTGAACCCGTAGAAAATATGCCCTCTCTTTTTCTTTTTTTTTTCGGTTTCCTCTTGTTGGGCGCGGTTATGTGTCAGGGAGATAATTTTGTGTTTTTTTTTTTTTTTTTTTTTGTGTGCAGGTATCTTGTTGCTAAGTTGTTATTAAGAGATCCGACAAGATGTTACCTGAACAAAATTTCGCTTCATCAAAGGATGTCCATAATTCCAGACCAAACACAGATGATGATTTTTTTGCCAAGAAACTTGTCTCTGCTCGGAAAAATCACCCAGGTTTTGTGCCAATTTTGTTAACCGGTGGTGAAGATGAAAAGAAGACACGTTCGGTTCGCCCAGAGAACACCATACGCTTCCGTCTTCATAAAGGGGTATATTCCTCTTCCAATATTGATTTCGGGATGTGCCAAAGCCCATTGCGTTCTTTTTGTAGATGGGTTGAGTTCATGGTGAGTAAGGAGCATATAAATACCAACTTGACGCGAGCGCAGATTATTGATGTTGTCGGAGCTTGATGAAATCTCAGTTAGGAAGGATATCTCGGGATTGGTTGCTTTCATCTCTAGATGGTGTTCGGACACCCATACTATCATATGTAGATGGGGTGAGATAACTTTCTCCTCGGAGAGTGTGGCTCTCTTGCCAATCTTCCGAAACCGGGAATCTTAAAATCCAATTATCCGAAAGTGAGGGGAAGATGCGGGATGACCTTGCCGCTAAGTTGGAAGATTTCGCTTCTAAAGACTCCATCGTGAAGTCGAAGGATTCTGTCCAGGAAGAGGATGAAAGGTGCCTTTACAAATGGTGGATATCTCAATGGTTTTGGACGAGTGGAATTGGAACAAAAGCAATGATCTTCACATTGTAGCACTTTTGGCTCTCTCATTTGTCTAGAGACATTTTTGACGATGGTTCCGTGTAAGGAGATAAGACCAGTTGCTAGTGATTGCTGTGAAGTTGGCAAAAGGTGAACTTCTTCCCATTGGCAAGTTATTCCTGGTTCCCTGTATGTGCATCCTGATCACCCGGTTGCGAACATGTGAGTTTCGAATGGTTTCATGAAAGTGAATTCATATGTGCACGTTGATTTTCTGCAAGTCTGCCTATGGGAGCACTTTGAGAAGTATGCTCAAACCGATGCCTCGATTCCGCGAGTTGGGGCGCTCTCGAATTCTTCGATGGGTGAACAGGCATCCAAGAGTTGGCGTGAGCTTGGTTAGTCTTCTTGATAAGTCGTATGAAATCAATTTTCTCCCATGGGAGCCGGTCCATAGGTCGCTGACTCAAATTGACACCTTTGCTTCGCTCCGCTCATGTCTTTGTCTTGATGGCGATTTGAGCGTTGGTGAAAACTTGTTCATTCAAAGTCGCTTGCCCGGTTATATGCCATCTTTCTTCATGGGGTGTTTCCCGAGATAGCCGCTACAATATTGACCGTCTTTGCTCGTCACATGGGTTTCGATCAAGGGGTACCTCTTGCTTACCAGCCAATGCTTCCTAAGGATTCATTGCGTGCCGCCCTCAATGCCGTGCCCCCCGAGCCGGTATCCGCCTTCCCCTTCTTATAAATGGGAAGAGTAACCCGACGACCTTTGGCTATAATGAGTTCCGGGGTGCGGCGAGTTTATTATGATCCAAGCTTTTGTGAATAACGGGTGAGAGAACGTTCGTCAGTAAACCTTCCCGCAGTTTGAAGAAGTATCCAATGTTGAGAGATCTCAGCGAAAGTTGCCTAGCAACTCGGAAAGTCCACAGGCCCAGGAACTGAGAACGAAGAATCGTTGGCGGGTTCCGGACGGTTTCAAAGATCCTCCCACAGACTCTCGTGGTCTTTCAGTTCTTCCAATAACTGTATGTCGCTTCTTCATTGGTTTTGCCTCAAAACGCGTGAATTTCTCGTCGAAGACATGTGCCTTGTTTCTTCGGGCTTCGTAGTGTTAATGCTTCGCCGCCCTTGCGTTGCGAGGAGACTCGCAATTTCTTCAAAGAATTGCAGCAGACCGAGCCTTCTCATAGCGGTGATGAGTCGAAGAAAGAAGAAAGTTCGGCGAGTGAGAGTGATTCCTCTGGCAAGACTGGTTCTTTTTTTCGAGAAGTGGTTCGTGAGTTTCGCGTTCTTTTCTCTCTTCTTCTATTTCTTCTTTTGAAAAAAATGTCTAACTCGAGTTCGCGGGAGGAATCCGATACGGAGGATGATTCTGGGAGGTAGAGGCACACGAAAATCTTGCCTTTGGTGACCACCGGTGACTTGGAGATGGGCGTTAGCCAATTGTCGGCACAGATGCGGCTCAAACGGCGGATGATTCTCTCGATGGTTGTTCTTGTAGACATGGAGGAAGACCCTTTGCGAGTCATGAGGCCAGGTGCGGGGCGCCATTTTTGATCCTCCGTACTTGGTTCCTTATCCATGTCATGTGCTGGTTGGCAACTTGACGTCTTGCATTTCTGCCACGAGCGTTGTACACCAGAATCCTGGAGAAATACGGATATATGGCCACAACCAAGAAAGTCACTAGTCGATTTACCTTTGGTTAAAGCGTGTGGAAGAGGCTTTATCTTCCATCGAGGATATGCGTGAGGTGACTTGGTCACACCGTTTCCAAGACGTTATTGCCGATCGGGAGCACCATCGCAACGTGTGCGTAGAAAAGGAGTTCAACACTTCGTGGTTTGTCGAAGGCCTTGAGATCAAAAGTTGAAAGATGCGGCAATCGAAAGCCTTTCCGCCGAGGAGATTGCACGACGGAGGTGGAACTCGAAGAACTTTCCAAGATGTTGACTATGAAGAGAGCGGCTCTTGAAGATGCAAAGTTGACTTTCTCCAAGAAGAGCGAGACTTATGTTGGATAATTTTCCTTGAACGTTTCTCGCTAAACTTTCATTTAGGTTCTCCTTTTTTTTTGAAAAGACATATTGGATGTCTGTTCAAAGCTTTGACCTTTGATAGGCTACTGTAACTTTTGAGGATATTGGATTATTTTCCGGGATGAATGGTTTTGATAATATGACTGATTATGTTTTTGGAAAGGAATATTGCTTTTATGAAAGTGTGTGCTAGCAATAGGCACAATACTCTGAAGAGTATAATTCAACACCCCAGTGTTTTTAGCATGGCGCATCTAAAAGATGCGCGTTTGCTTGTGATGAAGCTTTCATCCAAAGCTCTCCGCAGCGTGAAAAAGGTGGATTGGGTTAAGGCCAATGCCGCGCCAAAAATGGCGTATTATGTTTGGCATTTGGCCAAGGGACACATTGCATCATCATGATGCATTAAGCCATTGGATAGGTGGCCTTGAGCTACAGCGTAATCATTGCAGCATTATGAGAGTTATTGGCCAACAACCAATATTGCACAATCATTGTGCATCGACTGCAGAGGGCCGGTCGAGAGAATATTGCATAATCATTATGCGATAGGCCAAAGAGAATGTCGCATAATCATTGTGCGTGCAGACGGAACGAGTGGTGCAC
This sequence comes from Papaver armeniacum, assembly GCA_023531295.1. Taxonomy (NCBI): domain Eukaryota; kingdom Viridiplantae; phylum Streptophyta; class Magnoliopsida; order Ranunculales; family Papaveraceae; genus Papaver; species Papaver armeniacum. The sequence goes on along the minus strand of JAJJWW010012834.1, from coordinate 7,703 downwards.
GATCATTGCGCGATTTTGGGAAGGCCGTAATTACTCTTACGGCCTTGGGAGTTGGTGAATGAAAAGTCCTTCCCTAAAATGATTTGAAGAAATGCAAATAAGACATATATAGGGAAGGACGTTGGCGGCGGCGGTGAAGCACGATCATTGTGCGGCATGACATGCGGCCGGCGGTGGTGCCACGATCATTGTGCAACAGAACGAAAACTTCGCAATCATTGCCGGTCATTCGAAATTCATGGCAACGGCCATGAATAGTGAAGCATGTCAATATGCTCCCTTTTCATACTTGTAGAAATTCCATTAAGACATATATAGGGAGGGGTAGTTGGTTGAAGGTGCATATGTGGACTATGTACCAAGTAAGCTTCATAGCTTAGTGGAAGAGCATAAATGATGCCTAAGGCTCATTTATAGTTGCGTAGTTTCGAAGAGGGTGATGCGTTGGCATCACTATGCCACTGCGGACCCGATGATGCATAATCATTATGCATCTTGGCGGAATGGCCTATACTGAACCAGGAGGCCATTACCGTTTCGCTAGGCCACTGTCTTTGCAAATGTATTTGGTTTAAGTTCCCATCCCAGCGGATGAACTACGGTGCATGCTTGATCCCTTTAGAGTAGGAAGGGTACGTAGGCAGCAATGAGTTGCAGCATTGCGGTCCAAAGACGTTGGCCTCTCGTATCATCTAAGCTCGGTGGCCGACGCGCGAGATGATTGTGGCCAGGGAGGCTTAGTTGCATGCCGCAGGTGGATGCTCATACTTCCTATCAAGTTATAAAGAGATGGTAAGCGAGGTAACGTTAAGGAAATGGCAAAGGGCTTGGTGTGGCCTACGCTAAAGTCTAAGGCTTATGCCTGGACAAGACACGGCAATGTGATCGTTGCTCGGCTAGATAGGAAATTCATTTATGAATTCCCTAAGTAAAGGTAAAGCCGTAGACGCAGAAAAATGCATTGGCATTGGCCTTATGGCCTAAACCCTTTCGGACAATGGTGGGTTGAATCAGTGGGAAGCTAAGTTAGTCATGTGTCATGCTCCACGAGCATGCTCGCAAGGGCAATCGACGTGCATTTTCCTAGCTTTGAGGCCCGGATCGTAGCTTCATCATCGCACCGGGAGATTCACCGTGGGAACGCGCCAAAGGCGTAATTTTCCGGTCCGTCCACACGCATGGTATCGTAGCAAGTTCCGAGAAAACTCTAGGGACTTGTGTGGAGGGACTCATTGGCCAGTATTTTCTTGATGGAAACTTAAAGTCGGAGAGTAGGCCAACTTCTCGCGCGGAAAGAGTTTGTAATCGCTGAGCAGTTACTTTACAAATCGAGTTGAGCTTGTAAGTGCTGTGGGTTGCAGGCCTCTGTGGCACCAGCTCTGAGCATGGGAAGGCCGTCCCAGGAAGGTGGGTAGACAATGGGTGATCATCCCCTGCGTTGGCCCTGGCCAAGGGTGTGCGTTGTCGAGCCGGCTAGCATCCCCCTTGCAGTGGCGGCCCACGGTAAATCCGTCGAGACGGTGGCACATCAAGCTTTGCATTAGAGTTGGTCCTCACGGTGTTGGAATTGGGTTTGCCTTGTCATTTTAGAGTGACATCTTCTGACCTTGTGAACTTTAGGGACTTTGAGTCGTGGTATGGGATGCGCATTCGGGATACAGTCGAGATATCCTCTTAGCCTTTGGCCAATTAGGTTACTTGGTAGTTGTTGTGGGCACATTTGGATTCACAGGCGGTGGTATAGGACATGCTCGAGAAGGTCTAAATTGTTGTTCATGACAACTTGAAAAAGCCGCGTGATTTCCTCGGGAGCATCCAGTGTGGGACTTTTGCTCGGAAATCCAACTCTGAAGAGATTGTCCACAATGTTTTGGTTTTGAATTTCGGGGACCAGAAATTCTTTGAAGGGTGTGATAATGTAACACCTCGTGTTTTTAGCATGGCGCATGCTAAAAGATGCGCCATTTGCTTGTGATGAAGCTGTCCAAAGTTAGTAGCGTGAAAAAGGTGGATTAGGTTAAGGCCAATCACATGCAAAAATGGCGTATTATGTTTGGCATTTGGCCAAGGGGACAATATTGCATCATCATGATGCATTAAGCTGATTGGATAGGTGGCGCGAGCTTACGAAGGCGTAATCATTGCGCGTTATGAGAGTTATTGGCCAACAACCAATATTGCCTGATGTTGTACATCGCACGGAGAGGGGTCAAACAGAGAATATGCATAATCATTATGCGATAAAGCGAAAGAGAATGATAATCATTGTGCGGGACGGAACGAGTGGTGCACGATCATTATGCGGGGCGACTTTGGGAAAACACGCAACTTACCTTACTGGAGTTGGTGAATGAAAAGTCCTTCCCTAAAATGATTTGAAGAAATGCAAATAAGACATATATAGAAGGACGTTGGCGAGAAACTGAAGCACGATCGTTGTGCGGCATGACATGTGACAAGCGGTGGTGCGATCATTGTGCAACGAGAACGAAACCTCGGCAATCATTGCGGTCATTATTCAAAATTCGCAGCAACGGCCATGAATAGTAAACATCAATATGCTCCCTTTTGTACCTTAGAAATTCCATTAAGACATATATAGGGAGGGTAGTTGGTTGAAGGTGCATATGGACTATGTACCAAGTAAGCTTCATAGCTTAGTCGAAGAGCATAAATGATGCCTAGGCTCATTTATAGTTCGTAGCCCTTGAAGAGGGCATTTGATGCGTTGGCATCACTATGCCACTGTGCGGGACCCGACGATGCATAATCATTATGCATCTTGGCGGAATGGCCTCATACGTAACCAGAGCCACACTGTTTTTGCTAGGCCACAACCTGCAACGATTTGGTTTAAGTTTCGTCCTTCGCGGATGAACTACTGGCTCGTGCTCTGATCCCTTTAGAGTAGGGAAGGGCACGTAGGCAGCCGCGAACGAGCTGCAGAGATTGCTCGGTCCAAGACGTTGGCCCTCTCATATCATCTAAGCTCTCAGAGCTCGACGCAAGAGATGATCGTGGCTGATTCTGACGAGGCTTGAGCTGCATGCCGTATGAGTGGATGCTCATACTTCCTATCAGGTTATAAAGAGATGGTAAGCGAGGTAACGTGGGAAATGGCAGTGGCTTGGTGTGGCTCTACGCTAAAGTCTAAGGCTTATGCCCGGACAAGACACGGCAATCGTGACTGAGTTGTTCCACTGAGATAGGAAATTCATTTGCTGAATTCCTAAGTAAAGGTAAAGCCAGACGCATGAAAATGCAGGCATTGGCATTGGCCTTATGGCCTTAAACCCTTCGCGCGGGACAAGGGTGGGTTGAACGATTATGGAAGCTAAGTTAGGTACGTATGCATTACTCCCGCGAGCATGCTCGCATGTGGCAATGGGACGTGGCATTTGCCTAGCTTGAGGCCCCATCGTAGCTTCATCATGGCGCACCTGGGAGATTCTGCCCAGGCAACAGCTACAAAGGCGTAATTTTCCTGTCCGTCTAATAATGGTTTTACTAAAACCTAAAACAAATCGTATATCTTTCGTGAAGTTCAATTTACTCACTTAGGTTTTTGCGAACATGCCCCTCTTCATGTAAAAAGGCGTTTTGCTGTGTAGTATCGCTTGATTAGTCCCCAATTGGCCGGTAGCGCATTCAGCGAGTCCCCCACTGTATAGTTTTAACAAGCGTGCTTAGGGTTGTCCGGCAGTTAGTCGGATCGAAGTCCCCGATCGCCGGTAGCATCTTCAACGAGTCCCCAGTTTTTTTCGTGTAGTTTTTTGTGCCCAGTAACAGGTCGTCTCGGGTAGTTGAGTCGGACGTCGCCTTCCTGCCACCTTGACATCTCCGAAGAAAGAGATCGGGGACAGCCGACATTGTCATGCCGATAGACTCAACTCATTGTGTGGTCGCCAATTGTTTATGGGTAAAAATCGTTTAGATTTTGCAAGTTGATAGGTGAGTGAGAAACGGTTCAAACCCAAAAAAATGTCTTTCACGGAGCACTTTATGGTCGAGAGATCAACCGTACAAAGTCCGGCCTAAGAAATGGCCGATTTCGAGACTTGCTGATCACAAAGTGGAGGAGAAGAGGTTGATTTGGGGAGGGGAAGCAAAGAAAGGTGTTGAGACCTGAATAGTTCTCGGGAGAGTAGTATCTCACTTGTGAGAAGAGTGAAAGCTTAGAAGCTTTTGCAAGCGATGAAAGCTTTTTAGAGCTTGCAAATTGCCTTTAGAGAGTGGAGATTTTTCTCACCGAGACTTGTTGTCCGGTGGAAATAGAGTAAGACCTATTTATACAAGTCGAGATTGAAATGTACTGGTCGTGAAGGAAGAGAGTAAAGGGTGAAATAATGAGAAAGGAGGTGGTAACCGTGATGGGTAATGGGTGAAAACGTTTTCACATTATTTCCCTCATTTATTTGACCGCTTTATTCCTTTTCACGCTTCTTAATGCAGCGTAGTGTACGTCGAAGTCAGTGACCGCCAAACAAAACCCCGGAAAGCATCCCCGCCTTGTGTTGATGTCTGAGTGTTGGTTGCATCTTGAGTGCAAGTAGTGTCGTACTAGGGCGCATGTGGCATGCCAATGAGCGTGTGTGGAATGCCTTGGTGGTAGGGTTGCACGGTTTGCAAGTTAGGCTACCGAGCGTGGTGTTTAGCATGTGCCAATGGCATGTGCGGAATGCCTCGGACATGTAGGTTACTGGTTTGCAAGTTAGAGCTACGGGCATGGTGTGTTTGGCATGTGCCAATGGCATGTGCGGAATGCCTCGGTGGTAGGTTGCACGGTTGGCAGGCTGAGGTTACCAGCGTGGTGTGTTTGCGCATGTGCCAATGGCATGTGCGGAATGCCTCGGTGGTAGGTTGCACGCGTTTGCAAGCTAGGCTACCAGTGCGTGTGTAGCTTGGCATGTGCGAATGCCTTGGTGGTAGGTTGCACGGCTTGCAAGTTAGGCTACCAGCGCGCATGTTGGCATGTGCCAATGGCATGCGTGGTCAGTTAGGGCCGTGGCCTCTGGTAAGAAGAAGCTACGCGCATGAGCATGTTGGCATGTGCCAATGGCATGCTGCGGTCGTTAGGTGCCGTGGCTTTGCGTAAGAAAAGCTACCGCTGAGCATGTTGGCATGTGCCAATGGCATGCGCAGTTAGCAAGTGTGGCTTTGGTAAGAAAATCTACCAATGAGCATGTTGGCATGTGCCAATGGCATGCGTGACGTTAGAAGGCCGTGGCTTTGGTAAGAAAAGCTACCAATGAGCATGTTGGCAATGCCGTGCCAATGGCATCGTGGCGTTAGGGCGTGCTTTATTAAGAAAGCTACCAACGAGCATGTTGGCATGTTCCAATGGCATCGTGGCGTTAGGGCCGTGGCTTTGGTAAGAAAAAGCTACCGGCGAGCATGTTGGCATGTGCCAATGGCATGCGGTTGAGTCATTAGGCCGTGGTCTTAGCCGAGGAAAAGCTACCCAGCCGAGCATGTTAGCATGTACCAATGGCATGCGTACGATTAGGCCGGGCCTTGGCAGGAAAAGCTACTAGCGAGCATGTTGGCATGTGTCAATGGCATGCGTGGCCAGTTAGGCCGGCCTTGGTTGGAAAAGCTACCAATGAAATGTTGTCATGTGCCAATGGCATTACTGTCCAGATTAGAGTATCAGCTTAGTAGGAAAAAGCTACCAAATGAGCATATTGGCATGCGCCAATGATCGTGGCATCGAAATATGGCTTGTGGTACGTGTTGGCATGTGCCAATGGCACGCATCATGTGCCTAGTTGCACGTTTTGCAAGCCTAGGGCGCTATATTTGCATGCGCCAATGGCATAGCGGCTTGGAAATATGGCTTGTGGTACGCGTTGGCATGTGCCAATGGCACGTGCGGCCATGTTTACCTAGTTGCACGTTTTGCAAGCCTAGGGCGCTATATTTGGCATGTGCCAATGGCATAGCGGCTTAGTTTGGCATGGTTGCCAATGAGTGCGATATGTAGTTTGGTTTTGGCGTCGTTGCCATGGTGCGCATGTGCGGCTTGGTTTTAGCGTTGTTGCCATGGTGCTGCATGATGTGCGGCTTAGTTTAGCATTGTTGCCATGGTGCGCGAGTGTGCGGCTTGGTTTGGCATTATTGCCATGAGTGCGATGTGCGGCTTGGTTTGGCATTATTGCCATGGTGCGTGCAGTGTGCGGCTTGGTTTTGGCATTATTGCCATGGTGCGCATGTGTGCTGGCTTGGTTTTGGCATTGTTGCCATGGTCTTGCGGTGTCTGCGGCTTAGTTTGGCATTGTTGCCATGGTGCGCGAGTGTGGGCGGCTTGGTTTGGCATTGTTGCCATGGTGCGCGGTGTGCGGCTTGGATCGGCATTGCTTGCCATGGTGCGCGGTGTGCGGCTTGGTTTGGAATTAGGGTTACCGCGGTTCTAAAACCTAATCATATTTTGAAAAAATACCCCTATTAATTATTTGGCACCTGGAAATGCTCTTAGTTAATGTGTTGCGGGTAACACACTAGGTCATGGGGTTTTACGATTTTACCCTTGTTTAAAAAACCACCATCATGATGGAGTTATTTAAAGAAAAATAAAATTAATATGATGATATTAATAATATATCAACATTAGTCATCAAGAGGACGTGGTATATGGATTTAGATGCTTGGTCGGTGAGTTTGAGATCTCTCTCACCTTTACCTTCAAAATTTTCTACTATTTTTATTCATAAAAATTACAACAACGTCTAATATTGGGCTTGTGTGCAGGGAGGCAGTAAACCCCAAAAAGTGGGCCTTTAAAAACGTAAAAATAAGGAATTTATGGAGAATTGCGGGGCGTATCATTCGATTCGATACGTAAATTCGAATCGATTAGCGAATAATCGGGAATGCCACATAATACGCGACTTGGGTTCGGAATTGCAAGCGTGCGAATAAACGGTAAAAAATTAAATGATCTACGGAAAAATTCGCGAATGATTAAGCGAATCATTGTGAACTTACTAACTAGGGACTGCAGGCACCCGATCATGACTCGATTTTATGACTCTTGAGAAAGAAAGTAGACTATTATAGTGATTATTAATTTATGGGCATTGTTAAATCATTAAAGTAGACAAAGATAAAAAGAAATACGCGACACTTTATTTTTATTAATTAAAAATAGTAGTCTCAAATCATTGAGATACAATTACAACCATCTTCATCACACAGCAGAAAAAATCGTGAGACTGATCAATCAAAAGGTACACCAGAATGGTCGTCCGTTATTAATTGATCAATAACAACATCTCAGTGATGTATTACTGAAACAAAGAACTTGACAATAAGAAAATACACAAAACAAATGAATCCTACAGAATATGGATGGTTGATCAAATGTCAAACACTTGGAAACACATTCCTGCCCTATATAAGGAAATGGGCAGTAGGATCCTTCACAACAATGTTGGATATAGAGGAAGCTGCCTGTTGTTCCCGCACCATTGTCCTGCTGTATGACAATCAGGATATGCAGAAGCTAAAAGGACACAAGCATCATAACCAGCACAATGAACAAACTCATAAGTTTTTGCTCTTCATAATTGCTGCTAATTTTTCTTCTTGTTAAGTGTACATACAGTTATCTTCTATGGATACCTATATATACACAGTTGATGCAACCATTTGGCCTTGGAAAGGAGATGTATGAAGGCATTACTTAACAAAGTCAATGACAACTA